>CM059870.1:9298594-9328580 GCA_030490815.1 Acer saccharum
GGTGGTTTCTTGTAGCTTTTGGCCGTGCTTGGCCTTTTTTTTTTTTTAATAATATTAGCTGTTACAAAAAAATAATTCTGCAAATCAAATTCTTCAACAAATGTGTTGGTAATTGTTCGATCAATCACAGGAGAATAAATCGGTAGACAATTCCGGTGGAAGACCTGACCTTCTCCATTTTTTTTTTTTATCGGAGAAACGACCTAAAAATACAGAGACTTGACCCGGTTGGGAATTTCGGGTTATTGTGTGCACGTCAGAGCCAACTGCCCACTTGTTTCCTATGTGTCCAGCCACATCATCCTATTAACTTACTTTGCAGGCACGTCAGCGAGGTCAACAATGATCAGCTGATTTGTCTTAACACATCAGCAAGACGTGATGACGTGTTAAAACATATCGGCAAAACGGGATGACATGCCTGTTGGTTATTTATTTTTAGTAGGCCTAAGATATCCCTTTTATTGACCCAATCAAAAATAAACTTCCCGATTCTCACTGGCTTTCTCCACTCAAAATTTTCTCTCCATCCAAACAGAATAAAGAAAAGAAAAGTCCAAGTATGGAGATCCCAGAAACCATTCTCAAGTTCAAACCCCAGATAATATCTTCACTCATTTTCTCTCTCTTCCTTATTCTTGCACCAAGTTGTCAAAAGATGAATCCACAAAGCAAGAAGTTATTGTTGAAGTCAGAGGCCTAGCTAGAAGACACATTCTCTGTAATTAGCAGCTATAATTAATGGAGGTTGGAGGAGGCAGTGCTACTGCTGTTATATTTGATTGTGTCTCTGGGTATGGAACTTAATTGCATTTTTATTGACCGAATAATGAATTTATTGGCGGATATAATAGACATATTCAATGACTGCAAATTGTGTCATTAGGCTTTTAATTAAGTCCAGGATCAAATACGAAAATTTGGTTTACCAACTCGTGGAGCATTACTACTAGCACCACATGTTCATTCTCATGTAATTACTGCTTTATTCAATATTTTCCAAGCTTGAGTAGATCGGTTTGTGATATCTTGTTGTTAGCTTACAAAGCTGATCAAAGTCTTTTTACCGTTCAATGGGTCCACAACGTTACGTAACTTCGATCCTGATTTTTTTTTTTTTTTTAAGGATCGATCTAACCAGGGAATTAAGGATTCCATAGTAGCTTGTGCACATTTTGGTCAAACTCTCTTTCGCATCCATTACACTTCCGTAATCCATTCAATTGAGATGACCATTTGATTCTAACATTACTTGTCAAAGTATTTTATAACACATTAGGAGTCACCGGTCAAAATTTGTGATTTCTACTCCTCTCACCGGTAACCACACCCAAACTAATTCTATGAAAATTTGCGAGTCTAAATTTAAAAGCACTGAATCTAGTCTTTCAATCTTCTAAATGTGTGAGTTGTTTTTCTATTTAGAAGTGTTTTTTAATTTTGAATAAATTGTAGTGTAATTCTATGATATTTTCATAAATACCCGATACCAACGTTAGTATTCAGTTAATCAATTAATCAAAAACATTTCACATGTTTTCTGGGTATCTTTTAGCCTTTCAAATAAAATAAAAATAAATAACATTTCACGTGCTTACTTCGACAAAATTTGCTCGGGGAGAAGACTTGAAACAACGACTTCATTTAGCATACAAACCACAACTCATCAACATGTTTTCATGCCTAGTAAAAAAAAAAAAAAAAACATCATCATCATCATGTTCTCATGTCTTGTCATAATGTGAAGAAATTTGGACATTCAAATACCAATCAACTTTATTTGACAAAGAAATTTGTATAAAAGTTGAGCATGGTTGATGAAAATTCACATCGAACTGCCCACTTTGATTTCACATAGTAATTAACCGATTTAGAATGGTGGTTTAAACTGATATCATATGATTACATGTATAATATTTCTGAGGTTTAGACATTAATTAATATACAGGAATTGTGTACTTACAAGGCACTTAATATTTAATAGAGAGCATAATGTTTATTTTTAAAGTAATACTACACAGCCCAAAACATCTGCTCATAAATCATTCGAATACACGTGAGCAGAATTTGATTTCGAAATATAAAATAAATGTCAGTTAAATTATAATAAAAATGAAACCAACCTTAGTATACTAAAATTTTCACAAATCAATAATTTAACTAATTGGAGTCTTCAAGGCCTGCCCTGTATTCTTGAAATTCAGTCAAGTAAGACAACAAGGTTTAATATCATTGATTTAAATCAATAATGAAATATTCAATCTTAGTTGTCCAATTCTTGCCACCGAAAAACAATGTTGATTATTAAAACTGATTTGTGGAAATTCTTGCACCAAAAGTGTCTCACACGTGAGCCTCACACCAACTTGAAATGAACATATAGAATCTGAAAAATGGCTTCTACTTTGTCCACTTCTTCGGTTGTTGGTAATTCGTAGCTTTTCTACCCATAGGTTCTTCTCTAGTCAAGTGGATTCTAAAAAAAATAAAATAAAATAAGGAACGCAACTATAGAACATTAATTTACATAGTCGCACAAAATTTTTTACACAGCTATTTTTTTAATGTTACATAATGCATGTGGTCCCGGAATTTTTTTTCAGGATCGACTTGAGAGAGAATTATTTATCTACCCATTACACTTCCACAATCCATTCAATCGAAACGGACCATCTGGTTCTAACATTACTTGTCATGAAGTATTTTATAAACCATTAGGAGTCACCGGTCAAAATTTGTGATCTTCTACTCCTCTCACCGGTCACCACCCAATAACCCAAACTATACATTTAAAAGCCCTGATTCTATAGTCTTCTAAACGTGTGAGTTATGTTTGTGTTTAGAAGTGTTTTATTAATTTTGAATAAATTGTAGTGTGATAAGACCTAACAATGAACTTGAATGGGAAACATTATGCTTAATTGTTCATTAATTAGATTTTGATCTTCCGGTCTACCCAAAACTCCTCTTGATAGTGAACATTTAAGAATCATGGATGAAAAGAAAATATAGAGGGAATGTAATAAGGGTCCTTCAAGCAATAAATAACAACTATACATCCTTTTCTGGTTGTTGGTGTGAAGAGCAAGTTACAGAGGATATTACGTAACCTTCTAACTTCACATCAAGAAAAGTATAATTACTAATCTTCTTAACTACAAAGTACAAAAATAAGCATCTTGCAACAGCATATTCTAGAGACCACAGAAGAAATGATCAAATATCAATTACAGTTAGGGAACATACCTGAAGGTGAGGTTGATTCGAGTAGCCTCTGCTTGGCACTAAGTGGAGCCAATCTCGTTGAGTGTAGCCTCTCATCAGTCATCACCAACAGTGATCCATGCTTTAATGTGAATGAATGATGATCAGGGTTACTGCTCTTTTTTAAACGCTTGCTCACAGCTTCATCATCAGATCTCTCTAGCAAGCACAACCACAGAAATTCATATGCATACAATTAGTGAATTGTAGCTAAGGCTAGTGAACCTATCATGGCTTGGTCTTAATGGTAACATGCTAAGAACCGGAAAGGGGAACGATTTGAAATTTATATCTTTCTTAACTAACGGTACTCAGCCCTCGTGCTCATAATATAATCTCTACAAAAAGCCTATATCTAATTCTGCAAAAAATCCAGAAGCATCACCCTCGAGCACAAACAGAAAAAATCCACACACTACCTCAACGAATAAAACCTCATTCATCATTGATAATTTCTGTAGAAACTTGCTTCAACTACGATGCTGCCACAAACCCGAATATTCATGACAAAATACCTCCAAATTTAGGCTTTCCATTCACTTTCTCTTCCTATATACAATACAACCAGTACCAGTTTTACTTCCACTAACACAATATTCTAAATCTAAACATAATACAACGCAAAAACACCAATCAGTTAACAGATTCAAGCCAATCTTAAGCAGAAGATCAAGTTGCCACAAGTAAAAAACATATAATCAGATTGAATAGAAATGCGAATCAATTCAACAATTACTTCATCTATAATTTTACAACCATCAACATCAATCCAACATCTTAAACAAATTATCAGCTCATGAACTCAAGATAAAAATGTCAACTTTACTCATCACAACATTTCAATTTCTAATAAATTACAAACTTTTATAAATCGAAGTCCACATACATACATACAATTGAGTTAATCAATCAAGCAATAACATTTCACATACATACATTGACAAAAACTTTTCTCAGGGAGAAGAGTTGGCGTGTGGGTCCTATCAAAACATATATATGGTCTAAATAAAAGACTTGAAACAACGACTTTATTTAGCATGCAAATCACAACTCATCAACATGTTTTCAAGCCTGTTCATGTCCTCCTGTCTTGTCATAATTAATGTGAAGAAATTTGGACTTTCAAATATACCAATCAACTTTATTTGACAAAGAAAATGGGTCATTCTTCTACGATAAGTTCATTTTCCACAACTTTTTCCAATATATGTTATGTTGTGTGTAATAATTGAGTGGTGACCCTTGACATTGTCGGTTTCACGTTTATGAGCAATTCATATGGTGTGATTCACACTCTGCCTTATAGGAAGTAAATATTCATATTCATATTTGATTTTGGATTATATGGAGTTAATATTTTTTTAAATATTATTAAATAATATAAAATTTTACTTATTATTATCAATCAAAAAATTTAATTGATTTACTTTTAAAAAAATAATAATAATTGATGAAATATTATCAACATTTTGATAATTTTGGTTCAGAATTTATAAAAACATTTGTTTTTAGTTTTTCAAGTATCATAGCAAAGAAGTATATTATAGTAAGGCTTTGATTATCCTTCACCTAGTATATACTTATGTCCTAATTTGAGCGTTGGAGTGTAAACACAAGGAGACCTCGACTTTCCTGAGCAGTGTTAATTGAATGCTGATTGCAATTTTTTCCTTAGTAGAGACCAAGTTTATGGATCCATGAAATGAAACTACAAGGTTGTTGAAAATTTTATTAAAGTGATGTATGTTTCAATTAGGTGATTTATACATATGTAGGATTTATGCATGAAAACAAATTGTCTTCAGAGTAATCAATTTCATAGCATGGCAAATACCCTGTATCAAGCAAATGGAAAAAAAGGATTCAAATAATAGAATTATGACTAAAGAAAATTTGACTTAAGTACTTTGCAAACAAAATGGTTCTTTGATTTCTAGCACATTGACCAAAAGAACCACAAAGATGGTTATCTATCTTCAGTGCACTGAACATTCTAAATTCAGAGATCATGTGTAGTTAATGGAAAGGAAAAGTTCCTCAATGACCTTACATATTAGCTGTAAGCTGAAGTCGAAATGCCTAGCTATGCACAAAAGTGTATTTCCCCATAATATGTACCTTGCAATATCCAAAAGCATGAGCAACTGCAGTCCTTTCTTTTTCAAAATTTCATGAAAACTTCGCTAACACAATCACATAAATGAAAGATCAGAAGGTAGAGAAAAATAATTAAAACTCATATTTAAGAAGTAGCGGCTAACATTGTAACGATACTCTGTTAAATAGATCAAACAATCATATTGCATAAGAACATCAAGGAACTGCACTATATTTGGGTGGCATTGCTTTGCCACAAACCAACATCCTTCATAAAAGCCTTGTATTGTTTGTTTCATAGTTCGATTGAATCAATCTATATCAGAGATAGTTTCTCTTTTTCTTTCTCTTTTGTAATCAGTATCACACATAACAGAAAAAACTTGTTTACTTATTTTTCTTGTGTAATGATGTTGAAGTGATGTGATTTTTCAAACAGCACACTTCACAGTACGAGTCAATTTTTAATTTCAGCTTAAGACAAGCTATATATGAGTATCTAGCTATCACAATAGTCAATTCACCCTCCCTTGAAGTATAGGCAACGGCAAAGAAAAGTCATAAGACTCATATGGATGGTGTACACCTACGTGGTGGTCTGATATAGGACACCTCCGGAAGCTTTCGCTAAGAAGTTAAAATGGATTGATAAGTCGGAAATTAACTTATAACAAAAAGAAAAGCGAATAAAACAACACAAATATATCCAATTCGTTTGAGGAATTGAGTTCTGGCAGCAGGTGGTTGATATAAGTTGGTTTTACAGCTTACTAGTATGTGTTATATTACAAACAGTTTTTCTACTAAAGACAATTGTTAATTAGAAAAAAAAATTACAGGATTTGTAAAATTTTAAATTCGTTTCAGTAAGTGAATTTTTGATCTTTTAGCAATTGTACAAATTCGCTAACTTGAAAAATTTCTTACAAACTGTGCACACTCTAGAATTTTCGATTACATTACATTAACTGGTCTCGAAATAAATGACTGATCAAATCAGGTCCACATATGGCAACTGGATCCTGTTGGAATCACAAACTTGTCAAAAGATAAGTTGACAGAGCAAGTTGTGAAAAGATAAATCCACAGAGCAAAAAGTTATTGTTGAAGTCAAGAAGCCTAGCTAAAAGACGTACAGATTCTCTGTAAATTAGCAGCTATAATTAATGGAGGTTGGAGTAGGAGGCATTGCTACTTAATTCTGTTATGTATATATATATATATATATATATATATTTGATTGTGTCTCTAGGTATGGAACTTAATTAGAGTTGGCAATTTGAGGGATAACTTGTTTCCCAAATTTGTTTGCTTTAGAATTGAGATAGATGGGTGGTGGTGGGTTTTGTAATTGAAATAAATTTTCCAGATTTGTTTGCTTCAGAATCGAGATAGATAACCTGTTTGACCAGATTATTGGAATCTAGATTTTCAGATTATTGGATTCTATTAGGCATCTTGATTTTCCAGTTTTTTTTTGCTTGAGAATTGAGATAAATAACCTGCTTGACCAAATTGTTGGATTCTATTAGGTATCTTGATTTGCTAGATTATTTTTTTAACTTGGATTCTGTTTTTGTTAAGAAAATAAAAATATTAAAAAAAAAAACCAGAAATAGGGATAAAATCTGTAAAAAAAAAAAAAAAACCTTAAATATATATAATAATTAATTTGTTAACCTTGATTAATTTACGAACACGTGGCAACATTTGGGGAGGGAGGTAATATTACCCTCTAGTTAAAGGGGTAAGCAAAAATGAACTCTACATCACTTGGTTAGCAAAAAAACACTTGACACGTCATTAAATTAGTGTTGACATGGTAGGACAAATCAACACACGGTACTTGAAAAGCTTCTGACGTGCCCACTCACCCATGCTAAATTACGAAAAAAAACCTCTGTTGAGCAGAAAGGCCTCGAAGCATTTTCATCATGTCCCTCCTACTCGCCGGTGCCGCCAAGGAGGCCGCCGACCACCTCATTATCTTCCCTCCGCTAGCGCCTCCTTCAAGGACGGCGTCTTGGTCGCCTCGCGTCTTGGGTTGGAGTGAGGAAGGGAAAAAAAGTCTGTTTGGGGATCTGGAAAGTGAGGGAAAAGGAAATAAAATGTGAGAATTTTTTTTTTTTTTTTGAAAATTTCAGTGGACTAAGTTAGATTTCAGGGACCAGGTAATCTCCAATCCTTTTGTTTTTGTTTTGTTTAAATTTGAAATATCTGTCAAGTTACGATTTTTTTTTGTTTTTTTGTTATTGGTTTTTGTTTTAAAGATTGGTAAAGTTTGTATTTTTATTATGGATTAGGGTAGGGAACACCCAACCTGAGATTTGAAGATTTATGTGAAATGTTGATGTTAATGGTCATGGGGTTGGCCAAAATTTAGTTGCTTGAATTGTCTAATTCAGCTGAAATTGATGATACGTATGATGAGTGGCTGAGAGAGAGAGAGAGAGAGCTTATGATTTATGAATAAGAATCAGTTTAGAATTTGTCTAGCTTATTGTTTCGTAGTGAATTCACTTCACCGACATATAATATGAGGGTTTATGTGAAACTTTGATGTTTGAAGTTCATGGGGTTGATTGGGAAATCATGTTTGGTCGAGTTTCTGCCATTGTCAGTTAAAATTTTAGCACTTTAAATCATCAAATTCAGCTGAAATTAATGAACTCATATTTTCATTCATTGTTGTTTTACTTGTGATAAGCATTGTTTTAGTGGTTTTGAAGATGCTTAAACTTTTTCTTCGATTATTGTTTATGGTGATCCTGCTAACATATAAGATTAATGGAAAGGTTTATCTGGAAATTTGAGGTTTATGTGTGATGTGCTTGGATTGCAGAGCTATGCTTGATCAAGTCTCATCCATGTTTAAGGGTGATGTGCTCGGATTGCAGAGCTATGTTTAAAATTTACCATTTGAATTGTAAAACTGTGCTTGAATTGGTTATGGTGGAGGCATTGGGTCATAGAACCATGCAAATGGCATGATCATAAAGATTGAAGAACTTGATATGGTTTTACAGACTTTAGTGTTTTATTTGACTTGTTTTTATTTATGACATGATCATAAATTTGCTAGATGAAAAGAGATTTTCATGATGTGCCGTTTCCCTTGTTTTCAGGAACTCAATCTCATCCAAGTGAAACAGAGGGCAAAGAGGCCAAAATCTGACCTGTACATTGTTTTTCAATTTAGGCATACAAGGGTATGTTATATTTTTTAGATATAGTTGTTTAGTGCATTTATCATTTTGATTTCTCTATGCGTTTTAACTTTTATGCATTTATCAAGGAAGTAGACATGACGTGATTATATGAAGAGAAGTGTTATGAAGGGCTGAAATGGAGACTTAAGAAGGCATTTGTAGCAAGAAATATCTTCACACTATTTTACTTGTACATTTGATATCAAAGTTTACAAGATGTGGAGGAAAATGACATAGGAAACTAGATCTCAATCCCTTCATGCACTTGATTAATAAGAAAAGCAACATTAAGGAAACAAAACCTAAAGAAGAATGCTTAAAACACCTTAAATTCTTTCAATTTTCTCTGTTTTTTTTTTTTTTTTTAGAAGACAACCATAACTTGTTGTCCAACTCCAATATATACTTTGTGATGAAGTCCAACCGTGAACCCTCACAACCTATTCTTGAAGCCTTTAACCGTAATATACAAACAAATATGTATATGATAAAGATAACAATACAAATAACAAATAAAAGTACCTCAAGAAATCTTTGATCTCTTGCATTCTTAACTTTTTGGTCATTTGCATGTTCTTCTAACAGGGTTCTTGATTATTTGTGTAGGACTTGGGAAGGTGTCGATTAGTCACCTTCTGAAGCTGCCTGCTGTAGAGTGCTTCTCATGAGTGGCACTGTCTTGCTCTGGCAGCTTGACAGCAGAATAGGTTCCAGCACCGCATAGCACCTCAAGAATTAGGGCAGTTAAGTAAACCCAAATGGCCTTGAAATTGTTTGCTACTTTGCTGCTATGGCTGGTCCCAGGGGCTCTGACTGGATTCATTGATACACTGGTTGATGGTCTGCAGCATGGCATGAATAAGAGGTATCAAGAGAAGAGATCATCGTAATGGCTACGAGTATGTTGAGCATGACAGTTGCTCCCACCACGATTCCTGCCAACTCTCCCGCCAGCAACCATGTTATCATGCACAAGCAATTAACCACTTAACACATCCCTCTCATCACTTCACAAGATTCTGTATATCCTCCCTTTTCATTTCATCACACATTTATTTCTATGTTTTATTGTTTATAAGTAATGATCAATAATAATGTTCCCATCAAAACTATACTATAAGGGTTAAATTTCCAGAGCTATCTTCTGACCGTAGATAATAGAGGGTAACATTATTGTGGCAGGAAGACAGATCAATGGAGATGGTTTGAAAGCGAGTTGATAGTGTTTGATTTCTCCTGTTTCTATGCGTGAACAGAATGTGGATTGTGCTTTCGTTTCTTGGGATGAGATGGCTAAAATGCTTCATATAACTTTGCCTAGAAAACAGATCAGATGGAAATGGAAGAAAGCAAATGTATTTCCATTGGACTGGAAAAGTTTGAAATAATTTCTATTAGATTGGGCTAAACTGAGCACTTAATCGAATCATGGATGGCCCAAATTCGAAGCCTGTCTAAGTCTAACTATAAAATCTTCAATTATCGAATAATTACTTCATTTCCATATTTACAATGGGAAGTTGCAAATAGATCATCTTCTTCTGCTATTATTAACTGAAAAATAATAATAATAATAATAATATGTCAACAGAACATCACCAGAGAAAGTGACACCCATAACCGAGTTTAAAAAAAAAAGGTGACTTTTTAAGAACCTGCTTGTAATTTGTTTCAAAGATGAAATCTTTAGAATAATTTCTTACAAACCATGCACACACACACTAGAATTTCCGATTACATTACATCAACTGGTCTAGAAATAAATGACTGATCAACTCATATCATGCAGGCTGGCACGTACACAGATGGCAACTGATCAATCCTGTCAGAATCACAAACTTTTTTTTTTTCCTTCAGTAAGTTGTAAATTTTCAGTTTATTTTCAGGGTTGTTGGGAATTTTATTGTAGTATAAATATTTATAACATCTTCAAACCAAAGCAAGCCAAACCTGTAAAAGAATATGTATGTATAACATATAAAACTAACATATAACATCAATTATCTTGTCCAGTAATTGATTAAATTTATAAAGAAGGTAAACAGCAAGGAGGGTCCTGTCAAATAGGATTGTCTGTTTTAATTCTGTAAAATTAATCACCATCTCATAAAAAACAAGAAGAAGATGATGAAAGGAAAAAAAAAAAAAAAACACTATAAGACATCACTTTCCTTAATGTGGAATCGATGACAAATGGTGATGTGTGAACCATTTGCAACTTAATCACCATCATTGACAAATCAATGCATGCAAATTTCATAAAAAGTCTAACACTTTTTAATTTACAATTTTTTTAACACTTAACGTGTAGAAAGTTAAGGAAATGCATGCATATACAATTTTTTAATTAATGTTTTGAAACTCTATCAAGACCCTACCACTAATAAATTTTCACTTTCAAAAGCGATTTAGTAATAAATTATTTCAAAGCTGCTCCACCCAGGAAAGTCCTGTGCTGGTTTTCCTTTGTTTTTGGTCTCTAGCTCGTCTTTTGTGTTTTTCTCGTGCTGCTTGGTTTTGGTTTTTAGCTATGGGCTATGGCTTGTTCTGTTTCTTTTCTGTGTTTTTGGGGCAGTCTTCTTTTTGCTTAGTCTTTGCTTGAGTTTGATTTGGTTTGTTGTTTAAGCTTCGTGGCTGTGGGGCTTGACAGATTTTGTGTTGCCTCTTTTTACTCTGTTTTGTTTTGTTGGTTTTTTCCATGTTTTTCCTTTAATAAAGTTACCGTTGAAAAAAAAAAAGAAGCCCATTTTTCATGAAGCAAGGTGTGAACACCATGCATGGAAAAATCATAAAATATATGACCATAAATAGTTAGTCATAAAAGATGGTATGAAAATGAGAAATGAACATGGAAAATATTTTCACTCCTATTAAAATAATAATGCACCTTTAAAAAAGAAGAGACAGAAAAATCTAATTAAAGATCTAAATGCATAGTATATACGTAAATAATATGAAACGTGAGAAATGGAGATAGGTAGGTAACCAAAAATTGGGACATACAAATTATTTATCATATTCATCAAATTATCACCGGCTCATGTATGTTTAGTTCATATGTTCAATGGTTCTAATAATTAAGTCTGTGTACAGAAGCTCTCAGAATTCCTTTCTCAATTTTATATATTGTTATTTTTCCAATTGCATCTAATTTTTTTGAAGGAAAAAAAAAACAGTTTTTTTTCACCTTAAGACAAGCTGTATATGAGTGTGTCTATCACAGTAGTCAATTTACACCGGCAACGAACAGTACACACCAAGGAGGTGATCTGTAGGACACACCTGTAAAAAGACTAGATTCAATGCTTTTAAATTTCTACCTATCAGTTTCACCAAGAAAAGTACGCACCAACCATGTGTATATATATATCAGCTAAGCTCGAAGGGTTGCCTCATCATATTCAGAAAATGAGTACAACGTTATTGCACTCTGCTTACTTTCAATCCCTTTTACTTTTTTCCATCACATTGATCCTTGTTGTATTGCCTTTTGTCTCTTCCACCACTTCTATTACTAAGCAGGAGACGGATGAAGTTGCGTTGAAGGCTTTCAAGTCGAAGATTATCCATGATCCTCAAGGAGTCCTCAACTCTTGGAACGATTCTCACCATTTCTGCGAGTGGGAGGGAATCACATGCGGCCTTAGGCATAGGCGAGTAACCGTCCTGGACCTACATTCAAGAGGTTTGTATGGCTTTCTCTCTCCTTATATTGGCAACCTTAGCTTTCTAAGGAATCTCACTCTCCAAAACAACAGTTTCCAAGGTGAAATTCCCCGTGAATTTGGTCATCTCTTCAGGTTAGAAGTCTTATCTCTGTACAATAACTCTCTTATTAGAGAAATCCCAGGCAACTTGTCTCATTGCTCTAGGCTCACATACTTACGTTTATCATATAATAAGCTAGAAGGGAAAATTCCCCTGCAGTTTGTCTACTTGTCCAACCTCAAAACGTTAGATTTATTTGAGAACAATTTGACAGGAGGCATACCATCCTTTCTTGGGAACCTTACATCCTTAGAAGTTCTAGTTCTTGCTTATAATCCTTTATTGGGAGGAAATATTCCAGATTCATTGGGTCGATTGAGAAAGTTATCAGTTCTTTTACTAAATTTAAATAATCTATCCGGTACAATCCCTTCTTCTATATACAATGTTTCCTCCCTTACCATTTTCAGCTTGTTGGGGAATAAACTTCACGGAAGTCTTCCACTAAATTTAGGACTTTATCTTCCCAATCAAAAATTTTTCAACTCGCATTCAACTTCTTTAGTGGATCCATTCCCGTATCTTTATCAAATCTTTCAGAAATTAATTTCTTTTTCCTTGATAAAAACTATTTTCCTGGAAAGTTGTCTGTTGATTTTGGAGGCATGCAACACCTTCAAAGGTTGGATGTCGGGCAAAATAACTTGGGAAGTGGAGAAATTGATGAGATGAATTTTATCAATTCTTTAGTCAATTGTAGTGAATTGCAGGGTTTGGGTATAGCAATTAACCATTTCAAAGGAACATTGCCTCGTTCAATAGCTAATATCTCCACGACAATCGAAAAATTAATAATTGGTTGGAATCAGTTGTATGGAAGTATCCCTCCTGGGATAGCTAATCTTGTGAATTTATCCAGATTGGGTATGAATGATAACCAATTTTCAGGCCCAATACCTGAAGAAGTGGGTAAACTTCGGAATTTGAAAGCCATGGGTTTGTGGGGTAACCAACTATCAGGGAAAATACCATCCTCTTTAGGAAACGTGTCTTTACTTCTAACACTTGAGTTGGACAATAATAGATTATCTGGAGTCATCCCTTCTAGTTTAGGAAATTTGAAAAAATTGACCTTGTTAGATCTTTCCAAAAATGATCTCAATGGAATCATACCTGAACAAATCTTCGAATTAACTGATCTGTCACTTTCATTAAATCTATCCCAAAATCATTTGGTTGGATCCATACCTCGAACCATTGGAAACCTTAGAGTTTTATCAGGATTCTTTGATGTGTCGGACAATAATTTGTTTGGTGAAATTCCAAATGAAATTGGTTTTTGTTCTAGTCTTGAATACCTTTACATGAAGGGCAATTTCTTGATTGGATCTATTCCTTCATCCATGAGTTCCTTGAGAGGCATCCGAGAGATAGACTTCTCTCGAAACAACTTGTCCGGCCAAATTCCAAAATCTTGGAGACTCTTGCTTTGGAAAATCTAAATTTATCTTTCAATGATTTAGATGGTGAAGTACCAATTAAAGGAGTTTTTGCAAATGCAAGTGCAATATCAGTTGTGGGAAATAATAGACTTTGTGGAGGCATAACAGAATTGCGACTGCCCAAATGTTCCAACAAGGGCTCAAAGAAAAAAAAGGTTCCCAGGTTCATAGTACTAATATCAACCGCAAGTGCTATATTGGGATTAACAATGATGTTGTTTTTCATTTTTTGTTGGCTCAAAAAAGAAAAGAAAAACAGTCTTCTGAAACTATTTTGAATAAGACACTTTTGAAAGTGTCTTATGAAATGCTCCTTAAAGCAACCAATGGGTTTTCTCCAACACACTTGGTAGGTGCAGGAAGCTTTGGCTCAGTGTATAAGGGAATTCTTGATCAAGATGGAGCTATTGTTGCAGTCAAAGTACTAAACCTTCGACACCAAGGAGCTTCCAAGAGTTTTATGGCTGAATGTAAAGCATTAAGAAATATCCGTCACAGAAATCTTGTCAAGGTCATAACTTCTTGCTCTAGTATTGATTTTCAAGGTAATGACTTCAAAGCTATTGTTTATGAGTTCATGGAAAACGGGAATCTTGAGAAGTGGTTACATCCAGATCCAGTTCCTTCGATAGAGGAAGAGCAACTTGAAATTCAAAATCTTACCCTACTTCAGAGATTAAGCATTGCAATTGATGTGGCATCTGCAGTGGATTATCTCCATCACCAATGCCAAGAGCCAATACTCCATTGCGATCTAAAACCGAGCAATATCTTCTCGATAGTGACATGACTGCTCGCGTTGGGGATTTCGGGCTTGTAAAGTTTCTTCCAGAAGTCCCGAATCAAATTGAAAGTAGCTCAGTTGGAGTAAGAGGAACAATTGGGTATACAGCCCCAGGTAAAAACAAGACCCGTTAATTCCTATGTATTATTTTTATTGTTCATTCCTCAGAATCTGTATACTTTTTTTAAGTAAATCTCATGTACTGCAGAGTATGGTTTAGGAAGTGAAATTTCAGCACATGGAGATGTCTACAGTTATGGGATAATGCTGCTGGAAATGGTGACAAGGAAAAAACCGATAGATGTTATGTTTGAGGGAGATTTTACTCTTCATAATTTTGCTAGAACAGCATTGCCTGATAGGGTGATGGAAATTGTGGATCCAATACTCATAAATGAAGAAGTGGCTACCAGTAACCACAGGATGAGCCAAGCAAGAAACAAAATCAACAAAGAGCAATGTCTGATATCAATGGTGAGGATTGGAGTGGCATGTTCAATGGAGTCACCACAAGATAGAATGAGCATAACTCATGCTATCAGTGAACTGCAATCTGTTAGAAACATTCTTCTTCAACCTGCAACAACTAGGTTCAACCAGCAAAATGGTAAGATTCAGAACATTCAACTTTTCCCTTGTCATAATATTGAAATATGATCCATTTGTTGTAATTGTTATAAACTTTTATCTGTATTCTATAACTTGGAGTTTGTAATTACAGGTTAATGAAGTCAGAAACTTTGTCGAGTAGTAGACTGGGAAAGGAGATCACATAATAAAGAGCACTGCTGTGGTTTGGCTCTGTCCTTCGCTTCTATATCTTATCAACTTATATTTATTTTGTGTGTTTTTATTTTACTATGTTGTATTCAATAAAATTTGTGAGATTTACCTATTGAGGTCTCATCAATTCTGAAATTTGTATTTGATCGATCTCACTTTATGGTTTCTTGTACTCTTACTACAATACTTTTGTTACTTATGTTAGATCCCAAAATGGTTAAATCAATCTCACTATACTATGTTGAAAGTACAAATTGGGATAATCAGATTCAAAATTGGGATGATTCTTGCCTTATTGAATGTACAAATTACAATGATGCAAGTCATAAAATTTTCAATAGCAGAATAGAGTTATAGAATATGCAAACTGCACAAGTTGCAAGCTTACTAGCTAATGTATCTTTCGACTTTCAAATGCCAACAAAGAAGGCCACATTGTTACCAGGTTTTGGACATTGGAATATGACAATAATGGAAGGCTTCTTCTCCAGATCCTTGTTCCCTTTGTTTATCTCCATAGTTGGCACTTCATTGGGAAGGAGCTCTGCAATAGCCTTCCAGTAATTCTTATCAGCTTCATCATAAAACTAATTGGCCATTCCTCAATCTCCAAATCACAAGATCAAGAAACAATAAATCCTGCAAGAAAGTGCTATCAATATCAATATCAATAACTCCCACATTTCGTGATGTCAATTCAATGAAGAAAAGAAGCAAATTTAACTTTGTATTGTGGCAAGTGACAACCCTCTTCCTGTAGAATTCAACTTTGTATTCAATCAAAGCCTTTAGAATACTCCAACTAATATAACAGCCATATATATGAATTGGAAAATAAAAAAGAGTAAAAACAAAAAAAAGGAAGTGTGATTGCTGAGTTAGTTATATTCAATCAAACCTGGTTAAGCAAACTCTGGTGTTGTTGGGTTATGCCATTTTCAAAATCCAGTGGCATGCCTCTGTTTGCTCTTTCCTTTTGGTATTTTTGATTCTGCAAATCAAATTCTTCAATAAATGTGTTGGTAATCATTCGATCAATCATAGGACTACACCAGAGAAGAAATCGGTAGACAATTCTGGTGGAAGACCCGACCTTCTCCACAGATTTTGTTATCCTAAAATTACATAGACTTGACCCGGTTGGATTTTCGGGTTAATGTGGGCACGTCAGAGGCAACTGCCGACTTGTGTTCCTACATGTTCAAACACGTCATCATATTAGCTTACTTTGCAGGCTTGTCAGCAAGGTCAACAATGATATGCTGAATTGTTTGAACACATCAGCGGAATGTGATGATGTGTTAAAATATGTCGGCAAAACAGGATGATGTGTCCACAGTGAGAGACAAAGGAGGGAGGCGAATCATTAACCTGTTAAATGAATTTAGGCCGTTGTTTATTTATTTTTAGTGGGCCTAAAGTTTTCATTTCTAAAGATACCCCATTTATTGACCCAATCAAAAATACACTTTCCAACCCGATTCTAACTCACTTCTCTTCTCAAAATAGAAAAGAAAAAGAGTGACGATATTGACACCTCTCAAAAACTATATACACCCCTTTCGTAAGCACACCCCTAAAATATTTTAAAAATCTCTGGTTCGTAAATAAACCCCACTTAATACCAAAAATGCCCTTTCTTTAATTTTATTGTATTATATTTTTGTTAGCACACCCACTATATTGTTATCTAATTAGATTTATTTAAAATTTATTATTTTATATCTTTTTATTCAAAAAATAATTTCTCCTTAAAAAAATAATTTCTAACTTCTGCAAAAACATTTGATGTCACTAAAAAATTGTATAAAAAAAAAAATGTTTTCATTGCATTAAAACTTTTTTTTTTTAATTCTTTATTTAAAAAGAGGCTCTCAGCACACATTAGTGTATCTCAAATCCTTTGTTCCTAAGAAAGTTTTTTTTTTAAAAAAATAAAAAAAATTGTTCATAAGAAAGTTTATTGTTGGTATTGATTTTTGTTTCACTCAATTATAGCAGTAAATTATTTGTCAACTCAATCAATTTGTATTCCATAAAAGAAACCGAAATTAGTATTTAAAATAGAAGTTAGGGTTTGATAAAATAGAAAGGTTTTTATTATCATATCAAACAATTAATAGAAAACTTCCTTTTTCTTTTTTTACAAAGGATTGATATAAAACCAATTAATAATTATTGGTGTGTACTTACAAACTATTTAGTCCTTTAAGTAATTTTACTCAAGAATAATATTGGATGTTCAAAAATATACTAAATTGGGGTGTACATACAGTTTTTGAGGGGTGTAAATATCTTCACTCAAAGAAAAATCCAAGTACGGAGATCCCATAAACTATTCTCATGTTCAAATCCCATTTTGTGATGGAATATTTTCACTCATTTTCTCTTTCTCTTCCTTATTCTTGCACCAACTGTTCTAGTTTTCGGTGCGCCTTCAAATAATCTTTCCTTCTCCAATCTCTTATCCGCAGAACAACAATATTTCAATATAACAAATTATTATTTTTTAAGAAAAGAAAAGGAAAACGAAAAAATTACCAAGTTTAGAGAATGACAGTGTCATCTGCACCAGGTCAATAGTACAGTCAGAAAAAAAGGGACTAAGTGGACAGAGGAGGAGGATCAGAGTGAGAGATAGAGAACAGAGGTTAAGCTCCACTACTTCTTGATAGTCCTTGACAGCCACGGTGTGAGGCTTTAAGAACAGAGGGTCATCCTCAACGTCTGTGGAAGGCTTTAAGAATGGAGGGTAAGAAAATATATGGTCCAAGTGTACACAAGTGCTGTTACTAATTTCCGGCAGATCCACTTTGTGCTCCACCTTACCAGCCTTGAAGCCTTTAACGATACCACCAAATACCAGGGGCAGTATCCTGTAGAAACATAAGTTAAACAGAGAAATCCTAGACTTCAAAAAATGAACACAGAGAAACCGTGAGATCAACCTCTACTTTCTTTTGACTGAGAGATAAATTGATAGTGGCTTCAGCAGCAGCTGCAATGACCTTATTGTGAAGACAAGGCAACGACTCTGGAATTCTGAAACAAGGAAAAGATTCACATGGAAATTACAAGGAGCATCATTCTGTAAGTAAAGCTATAGGTATCGATCTGATGGAAAAACTATGCACATATATGTAGGGGGTGTAGAGGACTAATGGAGAGGGTAAGAGAGAAAGAAACCTGAGATCATTTTCATAGGCCAACAGTGATATGAAAGCAAATGCACACCCATTTACCTGAAAAACAAAAATGTGATGGGCTCATGTTAGATGTTATAACTCAAGTTACAACTTGGTGGTGCATAACCAATTGATGAGGCCATAATAATTATGGACGAGACACAAAAATCAAAACAGTTACGGAATAATAAGTGACATGAACATGCCATTATCATAGAAGTACAGCTGTTCAATAATTATAGTGAGAAATAAAAGGAGAAAATATACACAAGGAATATATAGTATGGTGATTTGAATAAAAAGAACCAACCAACACAATTTGCCCGCTATCAAAAGAAGAGATGTTTTCTACGTATTAGTCTTGAAGTTCCACCTTAGAATTGACGTTAGAGAAGTTTCTCCTACCACTTCAAGATTTGGAAAAGACCTGTTCAAAGATGAAATAACCCTTTATAAGACTATGTTACTTCCAAAGGCTTGAAATGCTCAAACTAAAAACAGTTGGTATTTGAACATCTGTTCCAATTTTAATAACAACAGGAGATTTGGGTTCTTAAAACCATAGCAGTGTTGTAACATCAAAGCAAGCAAGAAGAGCAATGGATTGATACTTTACCTTATCTCAATCAAGTCAGTTCGATAGAGTACAACTAGCCCACACTCTTTTTCATTTTTCTTGACGGTTGTAGTCCAGCAACATGGTTTTAAAAGATTCACCTTTTGAATGGGGTTGCTGTCCCCCTGAATAAGGTAGTTTCGGTTATTGGCAAATTGAGATAGAGAAATAACGAAATCAGAAAAAGAAAAATAAGAGTAATAGAAGAGGCACCTGAATCACAGACTTCAAAGAGTACAACAACAGCGAGTCCTCACAACAAAGTAAAACAAATAAATCCTTTAAACTCTGCCCAAAATATGTGGTTTCAGTGGAGGCCTCAAGTTCAGCTGCAAGTGGAATATCTTTTTCGTCGGCATTAGTTTGTGCAGATTCATTTTTAGCTTCGCTATTTTGAGGTGAGATCAGTGAATGCTTTTCAATGGACATTTCAGAGAACAAATTGCCACCATCTGCACAGATACAATTATCAGAAAGCTATAACTCAAATAAGTGCTATACAATTTTTCTCTTTCCAACTGAAAATACTTGCCTAAAATGTACTTGGAAATTACGCTGGACTCCTTTGAATGAATTGGCTGAGATGCAAGAATAAAGCCTGTGGTGCTATCACAAACAACAATATGTCCATCCTTGGTCATAAAGAACACCACACTCTATGTAGAATCAGTAGAAGTGTTAATATTGGAGTCCTTTGTGCTGTTTGCTATGCTATTAGTATCAGAAAATGATTTCACAGCCAAAGATCAGATATACTGTCTGTAAGAAACAAAACCGATAATGTACTAATATCAAGCATTGCAACCTGAAATACAAAACTGAAAAAGTGAATCCTAGGCCGCATTGCCAATCAATAAGCCAATGTAAGCTCATAACTAAAGAGGTGACTAACCCAGCCACATTCAAATCCTACAGCAAGTCTGCCTCCAAAATCAGCAAATTGTAGGTTGCATATAGGAGAATTAAGGAAGGAAAACACAGCCATGCACTGAGGCCCATCCCCTTGGGGCAAAACGTGAACTGCAAGTACGTTACACTGATAAATATAGCACTGAAAAAATCTCAACTGTCTCACATAGAATGTATACGGAGAATTTTAATAATAAAATGCAATTAGCTTTAAATATTATACCATTACCAGCCAGTTAAAGATTCATTCAACTTCTCTATATGATCTGAACATTAACACATTTCTCCTACAGCTATAGCAGGCGCATAGTCATTTGTTGGGTTACCGGTTCAAAATTAGGAGTCCGATACACAAGCACAAGTTTGGCAAAATCCCCAGCCTTACTTCAGAGCCATCACAAAGCTAGGTAGCCAACCAAAGTATAGGAAAAAGAAATCCCATATGAAGAAAAAAATTCTCTATAAACATACTAATCCTAAATGAGGCACAAACCATACTGCAACATACACAAGGAATGGAATAGAATTGAATAATATAACCTAAGATCTTAATTGCTTTTAAGGAAAAAAAATGTATAAAAGGGGGAGGACAAGGTGGCTAAAATACCCAGCCAGACACTTTTTTTCCTCTAAACCCATATCAAATTAAAGGTTTTTAATGACTACTAATTCCTTAAATTGATTCTCCTTCTAATAATCTTACTCCTTAAATTGATTCTCCTTCTCTTAATAATCTTGCTCCTTCGGTGTAAAAAATTCTTATGCAAATTAAGAATGAAAGCCATTGTAACAATTCAAGTAAAAAGGAATGTATTATGAAATCTGGAAACAGGTATCAAGTATTCACAAACACACATACCTTCTTTTCCGGCTTCGGTCATGAAGGTCAAACTCATTTCATTGAACTCCTTATAACCTTATATAACGAAATCTATATACTCCCAAAAAATGAGTTCACTACAGTAAATATGTTCACCATAGAAGAAGGCACACATGGAAAGACTTTACTCTTACCATACCACATGCATTGCCAATAGCTAAGCTCAAAGTGGAGGAGCAAAATTCCAATGCTGATACAGGTGCACTTGCGGAAGCAGTTTTAAAGCCTGCCAGCTGCCCATCAGATAATACATATTTCAGCAATCGTTGTGACATTGATAAATAACACCAAAGCCAAACAGCCAAAATTGTCTATAACATTGCAAACTTAGAAATTACTAAATCTTAATATTTGCACCAACCTCAGATCCTAAAACATTTATAAGTGACAGCTGGATACGTTGAATCCCATATTCTAACAGATCCATTGGTAGCCTGCTACATATAATCTCTCAACCAGAGCATCTTTAGTATCATTAAATTGGCAGGGAACACCACGTACCTGTCAAAGGCCACTTCGTACTCCTGTCAATGTAGCTGATGGTGTATGCGATGCTTGAACTTTTGCAGCTGAGACTTCCTAAAGAACAAAACAAGCCTAAATTAGTAGCTGGTGATGAGAGAGAGAGAGAGAGAGAGAGAGTTGCATTGGTTTTGGATAACTATCTAATGTTAGTTGAGTAAATCCCAAACTAAATTGTAATACCTTAGAAAGATCCCTTGAAAACTTTCCATCTCTATCAACCAAACCAAGCTTTCCCACAGTCATGTATGGTTCAATAGTGGGTATGACCATAGGATACTGCAATGAAGAAGCAGAAGTCCATTTCTCTTTCCGAGACATTAAAGAAGACAAGCAAGAATCATCATAAACATCCAACTGTCCTGGATTTGACAATACAAATAGCATAGTGCCACAACTTTCCATCCCTCCAAGACTAGGTAACAAAGCCACATCAGCAAATGAACCACCAAGTGTAAGGTCTACACGGCCAACACATTTCAAACTTTCTATTCGAGAAGTCCAATCAAGGCACAACATCTGCAAAGACAAAAGGAGGATTATTAATGTAGAATCAACATGATAAATCATATATGTATTCATCAAATATCCAAATTAATGAGTTGTTGAACCCAAAAAATTGGTATAACAGCTTTTCCATTATGAATAAAATGATTACCAAAAAAATGTAAAACTATAGTAGAATTTTGAGATGCTAAACAGGGTTGAAAGCACACCGTTAGGACTTCTTCAGATCCAATTCCATCACCACCATAGACAAAGAGTTGGCCACCGTTATGTGATCTGTCAGCAGACCAATGCAATACAATGACAGGTAGTCTTCTATTAGCTGATGATAACTGCCGTTTAACAACATTAGTAGATGAATTTTCGGCTTTCTGATCTTTGGTAGAGGCATCAGTTGGTAAGTTCCAAAACATTATATCTCCGTCTACATAACCAACAGCAAGAACTGACCCATCAGTAGATGCCCAACAGAGAGCGCTTATCTCTCTCTTCTTGTTCACTGTCTTGTAAATTTTTAGAAAGCTCAGGTCTTACACTTTGTGAAGAATGAACAACTGATTTGCCTTTTAACTGGAGATCTTTATTCCCTCTAACTGAACAAATTAAGAGTTTTTGTTATTTTATTCATCTCCATATGGAGGAAATATATAGGAAAATACATGAGTAGGCATCAAGAAAACAATCTCCTATGATCAATCTAAATCCCCTACAATCAGGCTAATTATCAGCTATACAATCTTTACGGTTAACATATTATATTCTAACACTCCCCCTCAGGTTGGTGCATAGATATCACTCATGCCTAATGCTAATTGAATCATGAAAGTTCCTTCCATTAATTGCCTTTGTGAGGATATCTGCGAGCTGATCCTTACTTTGTACATACGGAAGCTCAATTATCTTTTCTTCTATCTTCTCTTTGATGAAAAATCGATCAATTTCCACATGTTTGGTACGATCATGTTGGACAGGGTTATTGGCAATTTGAACCGAGGCTTTATTATCACAATATAGCTTCATGCTACCATTTGGATGAAGACCCAAATCTCCCAACAAGTTCTTCAACCACAACAATTCAGTAATTCCTTGGGCAATCCCTCGGAATTCTACCTCAGCATTAGATCGTGACACCACGGTCTGTTTCTTACTCCTCCAAGTGACTAGATTACCTCCTACAAAGGTGAAATAACCAGAAGTAGATCTCCGATCACTAGCACTCCCAGCCCAATCAGCATCCGTGTATCCCTCGATATCTAGATGTCCATTTTTAGAAAACATTAATCCTCTGCTAGGAGCTCCTTTTAAGTACCTCAGAATCCGAAGGACTGCATCCATGTGACTCTCAGTGGGAGCGTGCATAAATTGGCTTACCACACTCATTGCATATGCAATATCAGGACGAGTATGAGATAAATAGATAAGCTTACCAACAAGCCTTTGATATCTTTCTTTGTGTTGGGGTTTGATTAGGGTGATCTGGACATTCACATAACTTGTGATTTTGATCCATAAGAGTATCTGCTGGTTTGCTAGCAAGCATCTCGGTTTCTGTAAGTAAATCAAGAACATACTTTCTCTGACTTAGAAAAATCCCATGTTTTGATCGAGCTACCTCAATTCCCAAAAAATACCTTAATACCCCTAGGTCTTTCATTTCGAACTCTGTGGCCAAGTGACTTTGGAGATTAGTCATCTCCAGATCATCATTTCCTGTAACAATCATATCGTCAACATAGACGATTAGTAATGTGATTTTGTCATCTTTACGTTTGAAGAATAATGTGTGATCGGAGTTACTTTGTTGATATCTGAATTTCCTCATGGAAGTACTGAGTCGTCCGAACCAAGCTCTAGGTGATTGTTTTAGTCCGTAGAGAGCCTTTTTTAGTTTACAGACTTTACCAGTTTTAGAATCAAGACCTGGGGGAAGATCCATATAAACTTCTTCACTGAGTTCCCATGTAGAAATACATTCTTTACATCAAACTGTTTCAATGGCCACTTCAGATTAGCTGATAGTGAGAGAAGTACCCTACCGTGTTTAATTTTGCTACGGGGCAAAAGTCTCCTGGTAGTCAACTCCATAAGTCTGAGTGTACCCTTTAGCAACCAACTTGGCCTTGTACCTTTCAATCGAGCCATTTGCCTTGTGTTGATAGTATAGACCCATCGACATCCAACAACCTTCTTCCCTTTAGGTAGATCTACTATTTCCCAGGTACAATTTTTCTATAAAGCTTTCATCTCCTCTTCGATGGCTCGAACCCAATTCTGGTCTGTCAGTGCATCCTGCAATTTACTAGGAATAGATACAGAGGATAATTGATGTGCAAAAGCTTTAAAGGTTTCAGATAGTCTGTGAGTTAAGGTGTAATCAGTAATAGAGTAAAGGGCCTTACTATCTATTGGAGGTCGCTCAGGGGAAAAACCAAACCGTACAAGTGGTCTATGTTCTCGACTAGGATACCGTCTAGTAGATAGACTGGGGTCAGAATCTGTGTGATTTTCACTAGACAAGTCATTAGATAAAGTAGAGTGTTTAGGAATTACCTCAGGAGCATTTTCCACCTCATAGTCCGATTGATGAACTAGTGTTGGAGAAGGGGAAGTAAGGGGTTGTACCACTTGTATGGGAACTGACTCCCCCTGTTTCTCTTTCCCTTTATTTTGCCTTTCATACACCTTTAAAGTTGATTCTATCTTTTCTGTAAGACTCCTAGGTACCTCACTTTCTACTTCAGGAGACAGACTTGTAGGTACAATAGGTATATCACTCTCAGGAGACATACTTATAGGCATATTCAGACTAATAGGTACATCACTCTCTGCCTTAGGAGACTTTTCTTCATAGTTCGGGTTCCCCTCCTGAAGAGGAGTCTCCGGGGAAAAATACGCCTGATTTTCCCAAAACGTAACATCCTGTGAAACGAACACCTTACGAGACGGAGGATGATAGCATCTGTATCCCTTTTGGGAGCTCGAGTAGCCTATAAAGACACATTTAAGGGCGCGCAGGTCTAATTTTCCTCGATGAGGAGAATGGACATGTGTATATACCACACACCCAAAGACCCGAGGGAGAACATGCAAGGCAGATGTAATATCACAGTAATGAGACAGAGACTGTAGTGGGTTTGGAAAGACAGAACACTAGACAGCATGCGATTAATGAGATATGCAGCAGATAATACAGCATCACCCCAAAAAGATTTAGGCATATGCATTTCGAGCAGTAAAGATTGAGCAACCTCTAAGAGGTGACGATTTTTACGCTCGGCTGTGCCATTTTGTTGTGGAGTATATGCACAAGATGTTTGGTGGAGAATACCGTTTTGTAAACAAAAGGTTTTAAAATTATGATTGAGATATTCACCACCATTATCAGAGCGTAAAACTTGAATTTTTTTATGAAACTATGTGTAGATCATGTGATAAAAATTTTGAAAAACATCACATACATCACTTTGATTTTTTAAAAGGAAAATCCAAGTCATACGTGTGCAGTCATCAATAAATGTAACAAACCAACGCATACTAGATATAGACACAACATTAGAGGGACCCCATACATCAGAATGGACAAGAGAAAATGGCATAGAGCTCCTATTATTATTACTAGAAGGAAAAACAGTACGATGATGTTTTGACAAAACACATGTTTCACATTGAAAATTATTTTGACCAGTAAACGAGGATGGAAACAAAAACTTAAGGTACCCAAATGAACAATGTCCTAAGCGTCTATGCCAAAGATAGATATTACTTTCCTTATCAGAGTTGACTTGTACTACTCTATGAGGTTGGCTAGATGAGTGTGAAGAACCTGGAGTACTATCTGTTGTAAAGTAGTACAACCCCCTCTTTCCATACTAGCTCCAATCGTCTCCTTGGTGTGAATGTCCTAAAAACACAATGAGTAGGCCAGAAGGTGACAGTGCAGTTAAGAGATTTAGTGATCTGACTGATAGAGAGTAGGCTATTAGATAAGGTAGGCACATGTAAAACAGATGACAAGTGTAAAGATGGAGTTAATGATAGAGATCCAGCCCCATTAACCGGGGTGGGTGTACCATCAGCATATGACACATACATGTTTCGGTTGAACTATGATGACTAAATTTTCGAGAATCAAAAGTCATGTGATCTGTTGCACCAGAATAAATTATCCAAATATTATTACTAGAAATTGTAGAAGTACTAAAAGCAGAATGAAAATTACTTGAGCTGGACATGAAATTTTCAGAGAAGTTATCAGGAGAGTAAACCCGAGGAAGTACCGTAGGTGGCACCAGTGGACGGAACATATCTGATTTGTCGTCACTGAGATTTGTCATAACAGTAGTTGCAGCGGAAGCAAAGAAATTACAGAATCCTTTGGTACTGTCGGTGGTGACAACAACCAACGGTAGCAGTTGTAGTAGTAGAAACTGCCCAAACGGACAATAGCAGCAGCAGTTATAGTAGTAGCAGCAGAACCTTTTTTTTTTTTTTTTTTTTTTTTTTGGCCAGAGAGTCAACTCAGTTCAAAAAACGAGGTCAAACACAAAAATACTGTTGGAGGAGAAGATGGGTCGTTGTTGAAGAAGAATCGACCGGGTCGGGTCGGGTCACGAAGTAAACACAGAGGCGAGGGTCACCGGATCTGGTAGGATGATCGGCGGTGACGTACGACGTCGGCGTGGGTTGCTGTCAACAAGATCGGCGACGTGGGTCGCTGATGGAGAAAGAGGAAATCGACACGATCGGGTCGGGTCACAAGGAAGTCTTGCAAGTTGAAGTGACGCGGGTCACTAGATAGGTTAAGGATGACCGGAAGAGGACCGGCAACGTGATAGGCTATCAGGAAGTCCGACGAGATGCCGGTGGTAGGGTTTCCGGCGGTAAGGCTCACCGGCAATGTCGGTAGAAGAAAAAGAAAAAGAAAAAAATTTGAAGAGAAAAAAAAAATAGTAGATCAAGAACCCTAAACAATTTGTTTTGGCTCTGATACCATGAACAAATTAAGAGTTTTTGTTATTTTATTCATCTCCATATGGAGGAAATATATAGGAAAATACATGAGTAGGCATCAAGAAAACAATCTCCTATGATCAATCTAAATCCCCTACAATCAGGCTAATTATCAGCTATACAATCTTTACAGTTAACATATTATATTCTAACACTAACTAGAACCACTTTATTGTTAGAAACATCCCAAAGAACAATCAAGCCATTATCATAAGCAATCAACAATCTGAAAAAGGAAAATTCTTTTAATGTGTTGAAAAGAACAAAAAACCAAAGTTAAGGTACGATCTGCAAACCAAAGTAAAAAACAATTCCAACCCTTCAATTGTTCTCGCCATAATCACAATTCTGTCTTACATTTCCATTTGCAGCTCCATTTACTTCTGAAACCACCTAATTATCCCTTATCCCTTATTTAAGTCAAATCACTCAATTAAGTTTCCCATTTTCTGGTGCTTTGGCTCCAACTAGTTGTTTAAGAGAGTACATATCTATCTCCTTAGAACGATTTAAAAGAATTTGCTCATACATAGTATGATAGTATAACCCAATATGATATTACAATAAATTATGAAACTTCATAAATCTCCATATAATATAAATCTCCATATAATATAGACTCCATATTCCATTTTCTCCATCTTGGTATCATTATTGCCAGCGGACACCTGTTGGTTTCCAAGCATGAGTTCCTGTCCCAGCCTCTGCTCAAATCTACCAAAATGATGACAAATTTAACTCCACAACAATTGTGGTCATTTTCCTAAAACAGGGTTAAAATAATAATATAATTACTACTTTATAGGCCTCACGTAACACATTGGCCAAATCTCAGTATCTAATCCATATTCCTTTAAGACCAGTGCAACATTTTCTCCAAAACAAAAGAAACTAAGCTGACTTCTGGCAGGGATATCACTAAAATCAAACTCACGGCATTGAAAATTATAAGAATAAGAGAAACTTCCAAGTAAAATTTGCCTTGCCTTTTACCCTGAGAACAAGGTTGGGGGAGACCTCCAAAAACAGAAGATTGATCAGATGATGAAATTCCAGCAACTTCTACAAAGTTGAGCAAAACATGTACGTGGTGTTGATTAGATGTTGGACCTAATAGAGCTGCATGACTATTCTGAATTGAAAATATATGGCCCCACACATGTAGGCAGCTAAAAATGTAACTTAAGTGTTCCTGATTGTCTACTCTGCAAATTCGATCAGCCAGAGGGCAAACAGTGAAAGAAATTAAAGTTTCAAAAAAATTATCTTGCTTTCCAAATTTCTCAGTAGTTCGAAGGTTCAATGCAAATTAATGGACTGACATGTTAGATCATCAACGTAAAAGAATTAAATGGAGAAAACTTAAGGCTACATATTCTCCCAAAAGTAAATTAGCCAGTCATGAAACTGAAGCCATTACCAGCAATGACATCTGCGGGAACCTAATATGGCAGTTGTGTAAGCTTTCCTCTTCAGCATCATACTTCAGTACAGACACCATTCCATACTCGTCTCCAAGATACCTAATGTAATGAAGAGGAGCCAACATTAAAAGCCCTAGACAGAGTTTTGAGTTGCATATGTATCAATCAATGCCAAATGAATATGTAATATGATCAAAGAAAAGACAACTGTTATACATGTAACTGGTGCTATGAATAACAGAAAAAGCAGTTACATTGGACTCCCATCGAAAAGTAGAGTTTATTCGCCTGTGTTCCAAATCCCAAACCTGCCAACACCAGTTTGCTGTTAATTAGCCAATTATAAGTGTTCATGGGTCAACATAAAAATAAACTGTGCAAGCAATCAAGACATTGTATGAAGAAGCATATAATGTTTAATACTAGAGTACCATATCACAAGGCACTTGCAGCTTGGAATACTAGAATGAGTACCTGGATCTCATTTTCATTTGAGACACTGACCAGAAAACCTTGATTTCATAGGAACTGTCAGAAAACCAACACAAAACACAATATATTATGTTGTTGAAAGATCAAACATACAGTTAAGAAGCAAGACTGCAAGAGAATGTAAAAATCCTTGTGGGCTCAATTTTAATATAGAGTATGCGAGGCAAAGGAAAAAAAGCAAGACAGAAGTTATAACAGCAACCGGATTCACAAACCTCCAAGTTTTTGAAGGGTGACTGCTTAGGAGATACAAATAACTCTTCAATATTATTGCCGCCAATCACTTTTATCCTGCCATCCCTGCAGCGAGTAAAAACTAAAATAAAATTCAAATAGCCAAACCTTACGCCGGATAGCACTAGCTTGCTTAGCTAAACAATGAATGATGCCCAATGATATCATGCTACATATGGATAACCAATTTAATGAGTTTTCATGCTGCATGATGCAATTTCAGCGGTAGGGTGCATTGAAGATTTCCTAGCATAATTAAACTAATTAAGGTAACTTTCAACCACAATCCATTTCCATTTCGTAAAATTCTTCACTTTAAACGGTATCAAACTTATTGAAAATGCCAAAGTACGACACAAATGTATCCTACATTGATCAACTTCAAATGAAACAATACTCTCGAAATTTACTAACAACGAAGACAACATAAATTAACAAACAGGCAATGTGAATAATTACATAACTTTCTGATACTATTATCGAAAAAAAAATGTGTATACTCACAGTGTTCCAACAGCCAAGAGACGTTGAACCGGATCGAAAGCAAGAACAGATGCAGTAAACGGTATTCCATAGTGAACAGTTACACGTGGATCCAAGTCCTTCCTTGTCAAGCTTCCTTCTTTCTATGGAACAACACACACAACACCATAAATGTTTTCGATTAATAAAACACATACACAAAAACCATAGCGAATTATACAAAATACGCTTAAAATCAAAGCTTTTCAACGCTTAATTTTAAAATTATACTCATTTTTTAATAAACTTATTCAATTGAATCACCGGAAGATTGAATCTTACAGACAAATTAAATTAAATCAAGCTGCAAATTCTACAAAATACGATAAAATTTTCAA